>JALIZH010031818.1:30000-35279 GCA_030522465.1 Rhipicephalus appendiculatus
CATATGACTTTCGTAAGGATTCACACTGCCGACGAGGGTTTGCACTGACGTGGTGAGCACATTTTGCTGTTCTTTAACAATTTGCATTTCCTGAAGAAACTTCACCCGATTCGATTCCAAGTCGTTAACGATTTCGTAAATATCTGCAATTCTGGCACTGTCAGAACCTGTAGGTGCTGCTCTGTGTGTTGTTATAATTTAATTGAATAAAGGGGGTCAATTGATTCTGGCAAATAACGCAATGCTTTGTGTATAAAATTGTCGAGACATGCAATGGTATAGTGCTTCGTGCACCGATGAATGATGCATGTTGAATACAAGTTTAACATGCTGCGTCCGCTACTCGTTCTGTACCCACACACAACAGGCTCTCTTGCTTCAAAAAAGACCAACTGTTATAAAAACACCAACTGCATGAAACTAATACCGTAGTTACACGGGCACGCTAACCTCAGTTAAGGCAAACCTCAGTTCCCTTAAACCGCAGTTACATCCAGTTAGACGGAAAGCCTAACCGCAGTTACCGCACTTACCGTGGTTGCTCCGAACTGAGGTTGACCACCTCAGTTAAGGAAGCTAACTAACAAAATGGCGGCACACATGTCGGCGGCCTCAGGCAGCGTGGCACCAATGTAGTCCGAAACGTCTTCCCAAAACCAAGTTAACAAACCTTTCTCAACAACAGAGACGCTGACACGCGAAACAGTCCGTCAAAACAAACCACGCACCAAACACAGCGATACCAAACGTAACAAGCAACGGATTGTCTTGGCTTTCGCGCCGACTGTAAGTTGACCCCGCTCATAGTTGCGAGACTAGTCCTTATTTATGCCAAACATTGTCAAAACTGTTGATGGAATACACTCGGGGACTGCAGGTGCAAGGAGGAAGAATTTATTTTAAATGAAATACATTGTGTTTGCCAGTATACTTGTGAAAAACCAGCTGAATGTCCACATTTTTAATCGCGAAACTGTGTGTCACGTGACTTGCATCACGACCCAAACTAAGGATAACTTTTCGCGTGTAACATGTACTAACTGCAGTTGGCGCTAACTGTAGTTTACTCCGGTTAACTGAGCTTCGCCTTAACTGAGGTTAGCGTGCCCGTGTAACAAGGGCATAAGACCGAGAAGCGCATCAGTTTCAGCATGAAACCTTAATGGTCCGTTAGGTTTCATATTTCATACAGCGGAGGTCGTCCGTGCAGTCTCCTCGAACGCAGTAATGGCCTCGTGGCATTGCAGGTGTAGCACACGGAAGCCAAAGTTGCAATATTTTGTTTTTTTTTTTCATTTTCCTTTATTTTTTTTTTATGCAAGACTACACAGACAAGAACTGGCGGTGCTGCTTTACAAGACCACAAAATAACAGCCACCTTTACGACAGAGCCAACTCCCCGCCCCGAAAAACATTTTGCCGTTCTCTGTAACTATAACATTGTATTAATACATATTTTATGTTTCGATGCCTGCCTTGCCCTTGTGAAATTCAGTATCCGCCTAGAACGGCACCAACAGAAAGCGATATACATTTATACAAGCAAACAAGAACATCATGAAGGGATAAATATAGTGAGGCGGAAACATGGGGTTGAATTGCAAAACACCGCCAAACTTTGGCTACGAGGTTAAGACCTGTGCTTCCGTACATATTTTTCTTCCATTTTCTGCGTGGTGTATTTTTTAAGCTGCGCGCGGTGTTATGCACATTCCATGAAAACCATGCATGAGATCGGCAACGGGGAAATGCGCGTGGCTCATTTCTATATTGCGCCTGCTCTTTGAGGGGTGCCTTCCGGTGTTGTCAGCCACTCCATCTTTTCCTTGGTCTCCTTCAGGCTTTGAGCGCGCTCAAGTGAAAGCCTCTGATGGCGTCATCCTTTTTCCGGCGGGCATTGCTTTTGCTTCCCTCTTTTCGCGTTCTGGATCTCCTCATTATATCACTGTGTTTTCTTGTTTCTGGTTTCATGCAAATCGCGTTCGCTACAAAAGCACAACTTGAGAAGCAAATAAAGACTTACAGCTTCAGATTGCGGCTTGCAAACAAGTTATCATGGTCGTACAACCGCCCCTCTTTACTACAATTTTCCCCGAAAAATCTGGAAGTATAGACTATGAGCGCTCTTAATTTCTGGGGCTTGAATGACTTCAAGGATGTCTTTGGATGAGCCTATAGAGACTGTATGAACAGCCACAGGTGCCTCAATCAGGCTGGCCGGCATTTTGACAGGTGTCCCCATCTTTGTCAAAGTTTCCTTGGTATCCTTGGCCTGTCAGTTTCAAAAGGGTTAGTCGAAGACTTCAAAACGTGGTGTATGAGGTCAATGACTAACCGCCTTTAAAACCCACTCGCCAAGGATGGCAATACGCTTTTGATTGTTACACCTGCCGAAACGCCGGCTAGCCTGCGTGAGGAATTTATTCCTGTTTATACAATCTCTATAAGACATTTCGTCTCCATTCTTTGGCTTCCACTTTTACTTTGATTGAGCTTAGACAATAAATTGGGATCCTTGTCAAGCTGAGATCTTTCTAGTTTCGCTGCTGCACTTGACCGCGCTTGTCGGCATAGACCGCTGTTCCGACAAGAGCGATCAGGAGCAGATTTAACGATTCTACCCCGGTGGTGCAATGGTTACGCTGACCGAAGGTAGCGTACTCAATTCCGGCCACAGCTGTCACATTTTCATTGAAGGCAAGATGCTAAAGTCCCGTATACTTAGATTTACGTGCTTATTAAGGAACCGCAGGTGGTCGAAATATCCGCAGGACACCACTACGGATTGGCTCGTAATGATTTTGCGGTCTTGGCACGTAAACCTAGCAATTATTATTACGGGGTGGTTATTTTTTCCCTGGAGATGCCTGCAGAAGTTCAGAAAGATGGGGGAAGTCACTACTAGTAGAAAAACAGCTCTAAAACGACATGACAAAGAAAAGGTCACAAGACAGCAGCATCGTGGCCTGTGTCCTTTTCTTCATGATGTCGTTCTAGAGCTGTTTTTCAGCTGGTACCCCCCACGGTGGTCAACTACTGACCCTGAAGGTCGCAGGATCGATTACCGGCCACGGTGGCCGCATTTTCGGTGAACTTGAAACTGCTTGAAGTCAGTGTACTTATATTTTGCTGCACGTTCAAGCACCTCAAGTGGTTGAAATTTCTGGATCTCTCCCATGTGACATCCCTTATAATCATGTAGGGGTTTCGGCATGTAAAACCCCAACAGTTATTCTTATTTTCTACTAGTAATTATGAACAAACCAGCACAAATGCGTTCTGTACTACGCGGAAGGTATCTTTCAACGCCTTATGAAAAGATGAGCCATTGATAGGGTGATACTACGAACTACCATTTGCCTCCAACGCGGAACATCAATGGACCTTACCCACACTGAGGTGAGGTTACCTATACCTAGAAACCTTGATTTGTTTTTAATCTTAGCGCGTGAATATCTTCTCTTGCTCTTCCTTTCCTCCTCCTCCTCGTCCTACCTTCCACCTCGATATCCTCCAGTTGCGAAAGCGACAACCCACCTCGTCGCAAATTTAATCCCCGGAAAAAAGAACTAAGATAAACCCTAGGAGCTGTCCGGGAAATTGGTAACTAGAGAAGTCCCTATGTGTCTCACGCTACCACGCACAAGTGTCGTATAGCGAAAACAGACGGGTAGCAACGCACGCTGTCCCGTGAAGTAAGCCGAACGGAAAACGACGTGCAAGCGAGAAAGAGCAAAAAAAGCCCTCCTCGAGTTGAACATGTCCACCTTTGCGAGAGGCTAGTCTTCCAGGCAGTGAGGCTCCGAAATGGAAGCTCCGTGTGCCTTATTTCTATTTTGATTTGCTTACACAGTCAGCCTGCAGGATCTTAATACCCGCCCATTTGAGACTGTCTCGCGTTCCCGGAGCTCAGGAGTTTCAGAGCGTTTTCCTCGCTAGGTATTTTATTTTGGTGACTGCATTACGCCTCTTCGTGGGTTGTCTCGACTCAAGCGAGAGCCAGCGTGTGCTATGTTGGGGTCCGCTTGGTGGTAGGAATGTGCTGCTGGAAAGAGAATTCTCAAGTGGCAGTTGGCTCACGGCGAAAACAGAATTAAGTGGAGGCGAATACTTGGCTGCTTACTCGTTTGCAGGAGGACGTCTTCGCTTAAATATTCCTCCTTTGCCTTGATGGTTATCACTGAGAGGAAAAGAAGAGGGCTTTTAAACTAACGAACTGTTCTTAAATAAGAAAAAAGGAATTTGAAAAGTTACCAGTGCTTATCAAAATTGCACCCAGTTTTTTTTTCCGTTAAACCGGTATACATTTGAAGAAGCGGGAAAAGAATTGTATATGGAGAATGGGAAAGCGTACGTATGTACAATGTCGTCCTTTATGAACGGGAACACGCGAGCGCGTGGCCTGTGCTCTGCAGCGGCTGCCTCTAGCTCCATCAACCGACAGCTAAGGAAAACACGTCTGCTTGTGGCGTCATCTATTGACGAACGAGATAACGAGTCAAGCGCTGCTAGACTGCGCTCCCTCTCCGCTCGCGCAACGACAATTCCTGCAGCTTGCGCCGTGCTCGCGCACCACGCTCGATTTGTTGGCCGCAGACGACGAGCTGCAGGCATCGCCCGTTGCGCGAGCTGAGAGGGAGCTTAATCTAGCAGCGCTTGTCTACAGGTCATGACTCGTTATCTTGTTTGCCAATAGATGACGCCGAAAGCGTACGCGTTTTCCTTAGCTGTCGGTTGATGGCGCTCCAGGCAGCCGCCGCAGAGCGCAGGCCACGCGCTCGAGTGTTCCCTTTCATAAAGGATGACAGTGTACACATTAAGGCGAATGCCTCATCAAATACGAATTTTGACTTTCAGCGTCGGTAGCGTCGGTGGCGTCGGTGTCAGTGAGCGGCGTCGGTGTCAATACAAATAATGAAAGACATTATCATTATGTAACGACGTCACCATCGCCGTCAACATGACGTCATAGATCGCCAGAAATTGTGGCAACATCGTGATGTTAGTATGACATCACGTGATGTGATGCTCTCAAGTTACATCGTCATTTAGCCAAAGGTGGACCGATCTTGGAGGCACTGCTAAACCCCGTGAGGTGCAGAAAGCTTGCAAGTCCTGGGATCCAGGAGGCAATGTAAGACCACGTAAGGTCCAGAAAGCTGTCGGAGAAGATCAATAGAATCAACTCAGAAGAGAAAGATGGCTTTCACCTCCAAATCATCTTAGCCGAATGCATAAGGCACTGTTTCAATTATTGAGCAATAACACTAACGCGTTTC